>PVIH01003355.1:119075-162956 GCA_004025045.1 Sigmodon hispidus | reverse complement strand
TCAACAAAAGAACCTCAGGAGGTATCACCATCCCTGACTTCAAGCTATACTATAGAGCTACAGTAATAAAAACAGCCTGGTACTGGCATAAAAACAGACTTGTGGACCAATGGAATAGAATTGAGGATCCAGACATTAACCCAAAAACCTATGAACATCTGATCTTTGACAAAGAGGCCCAAAACATTCAATGGAAAAAGATAGTATATTTAACAAATGGTGTTGGCATAACTGGATGGAAGTGTGTAGAAAAATGCAAATAGATCCAAGCCTGTCACCCTGCACAAAACTCAAATCCAAGTGGATCAAAGACCTCAATTTAAACCCAGCCACTTTGGACTTGATAGAAAGGAAAGTGGGAAATACACTTCTACAAATTGGCACAGGCGACCACTTCCTAAATATAACACCAGTGGCACAGGAACTAAGACCAACAATCAATAAGTGGGATCTCCTGAGGCTGGGAAGCTTCTGCAAACCCAAGGACACTGTGAATGGGACAAAACGCCAGCCTACAGAATGGGAAAAGATTTTCACCAACCCTACAAGTGATAGAGGACTGATTTCTAAGATATATAAAGAGCTCAAGAATTTAGAGCCCAAAACCCTGAATAACCCTATCAAAAAATGGGGTACAGATTTAAAAAGGGAATTCTCAGCAGAAGAACTACGAATGGCTGAAAGGTACCTGAAAAAGTGGTCTTCATCTTTAGCCATCAGAGACATGCAAATTAAAACAACTTTGAGATACCACCTAACACCTGTTAGATTGGCTAAGATAAAAGGCACAGATGACAGCCTATGTTGGAGAGGATGCGGAGCAAGGGGAACACTACTCCATTGTTGATGGGAGTGTAAGCTTGTTCAGCCACTTTGGAATGCAATATGGAAGTTTCTCAGAAAATTGAGAATCAATCTCCCCAAGGACCCAGCAATACCACTTCTGGGTGTATATCCTAAAGAGGCACATTCACATACCAAAGGTATTAGCTTAACTATGTTCATAGCAGCATTATTTGTAATAGCAAGAACCTGGAAACAACCTAGATGTCCCTCAACTGAAGAATGGATTAACAAACTGTGGTACATCTACACAATGGAATACTACTCAGCAGTAAGAAAAAATGATATCCTAAAATTTGCAGGCAAATGGATCGATTTGGAGAATATCCTCCTGAGCAAGGCATCACAATCTCAGAGAGATAAGCAGGGGATGTACTCACTCACTAGTGGTCTCTAAACAAACAAACAAGAAAAAAAAACCAAACATGTCCAAGCGGCAAAACACAACCATTGAACAGCTTGGGATCAGATACACCCTGGACTGACAAGAAGTTTTTATGAATGAGGTCTGTTACAACCTATGTATTGATAATGAGGTCTAGGCCTGGCATAATTTATTGCCAAAAGGTAATTCTGATTGCCTTGTAGTGGCTTCCAGTCTCTTACTATTAAAAAATCACATGACACCTTCTTCCAACAACATAAAATTTCCTATCTTTTCTCTAAGCAAACCCAAGTTCTGGTAAGTTCTCTGCATCTTAGCTTTCTCCCTTAATCCCATCTCTCCATATATGTTCCTGTTTTTCAATGATTCTCATGTATAAGCACTTTCCTATGTCAACAAATACACAATATAACATTCATTAGTCTCGTTGTTCCTTATATACATTATCCTAATTCCCAACTGTCTTTACACTTGAACTTTATTTGGGATGATATCTTGTTGTTGGAGAAACTAAGTCTATTTGCAGAAATAGCACTGAATTCACACTATTGCACTGGACCAGAAAGCTTTCTTGCAGGAAGCCTATGTGATCATGGTAGATAATTACTTTGAAGTGTTCTTGGATTCAATTTGCAAGTATTTTACTGAGTATTTTTGCATCTATGTTCATGAGGAAAATTGGTCTGAAATTCTTTATTTGTTGGGTCTTTGTGAGGTTTTCATATTAAAGTAACTGTGGCCTCATAGAAGTGATTTGGGCAATGTTCCATTTATTTCTATTTTGTGAAATAATTTGAAAAGTATTGGTGTTAACTCTGCATTCAAAGTCTATTAGATTTCTGAACTGAAAGCATCTAGCCCTGGCTTTGCTTTTTTTTCATTATTATTCAGTTTAGAGACTTTTAATAACAGCTTCCATTGCACTAGAGATTATAGTTCTATTTAGAGTTACAGTATCCTCCCAATAGACTTTTTTCCTTTGATTAATATGCAGTGCTCTTTTGACAGGTTGGGTTTGAAGAGTGTTTTGTCAGGTTTTAAGATGGCTACACCTGTGTTATTGTGTCCATTTACTTGGAGTATCTTTTTCCATCTTTTCATCCCGAGATGATGTCTGTCCTTGAAGTTAAGGTAAGTTTCATGGATACAAAAAAAAGATTGATCCTTTTGTCTACTCTAATCTGCTTGTTGTGTCTTTTTTTATTTCTTTTTTTTAAATTTATTTTGTATTTATCAAAAAACAGTAAAATGAATTTAAAATGCTGAAAAGTTAACAATAACTATAAAGAAGATAAAAATCATAAGCATAACTTATCAAGGGTGATAATGCAAATAAGATTGCTACACATATATTTACTTTGTGTTCAGCTTTCCCTCTGAATTTTTTTTTCCATCCCTGTATATCCTTATTCAAGGTCCCTTCCCCCTCCCACCACATCTGGTCATTTTTCTTCTCTGCAACTCTCCATCCCCTCCCTTGGCAGGGAGCAGACAGTCCTATGGTCCCACTGACCCAATAATGCTTGGATCAGTCTTCACTCCCGGCCAAATCCAGTTTTGTCCCCCCTCCCTCAAGAGTGAGTCAGGTGTTCCTATAGTTGGAGTGGGGTCCGAAGGGTCAGTCCAGGGTTTTGCTGATCCCAAGCTGTTCAGTGGTTGTGGTTTGCTGCTTGGGCATGCTTGGCTTTTTTTTTTCTTGTTTGTTTGTTTAGAGACCACTAATGAGTGAGTACTTCCCCTGCTTATCTTTCTGAGATTGTGAGACCTCGCTCAGGAGGATATTCTCCAAATCCCTCCATTTGCCTGTGAATTTTAGGATATCATTTTTTCTTACTGCTGAGTAGTATTCCATTGTGTAGATGTACCACAGTTTGTTAATCTATTCTTCAGTTGAGGGACATCTAGGTTGTTTCCAGGTTCTTGCTATTACAAATAATGCTGCTATGAACATAGGTGAGCTAATACCTTTGGAGTGTGAATGTGCCTCTTTAGGGTATACACCCAGAAGTGGTATTGCTGGGTCCTTGGGGAGATTGATTCTCAATTTGCTGAGAAACCGCCATATTGCATTCCAAAGTGGCTGAACAAGCTTACACTCCCATCAACAATGGAGGAGTGTTCCCCTTGTTCCACATCCTCTCCAACATAGGCTGTCATCTGTGCCTTTTATCTTAGCCAACCTGACAGGTGTTAGGTGGTATCTCAAAGTTGTTTTGATTTGCATTTCTCTGATGGCTAAAGACGAAGAGCACTTTTTCAGGTGCCTTTCAGCCATTTATAGTAACTCTGTTGAGAGTTCCCTTTTTAGATCTGTACCCCATTTTTTGATAGGGTTATTCAAGATTTTGGGCTCTAAATTCTTGAGCTCTTTATATACCTTAGAGATCAATCCTCTATCACTTGTAGGGTAGGTGAAGATCTTTTCCCATTCCATAGGTTGTCATTTTGTCCTATTGACAATGTCCTTGGCTTTGCAGAAGCTTCCTAGCTTCAGGAGATCCCACTTATTGATTGTTAGTCTTAGTGTCTGTGTCACTGGTGTTATATTTAGGAAGTGGTTGCCTGTGCCAATTTGTGTCTTTATATGAGGAACTGAGAGAAATAATGTTAGGAGTTATCGATGAGCAGTGTTTATTTAGTCCTGTTTTGTTGTTATAGTGTGGGTGTTTAGTTATTTTCCCCCTCTTGTTTGGTTTACTTGTTGAGGATTATAATATATTCTTGGTGTTTTCTTGTGGGTGGTTAATCATTTCAGATGATGAGTTTCTTCTAGCACCTTCTGTAGGGCTGGATTAGTAAATAGATACTGCTTAAATTTGGTTTTATCATGAAATACGTTATTTCTCCATCCATTGTGATTGATAATTTTGCTGACATAGTAGTCTATGCTGACATCTGTGTTTTCATAGAGTTTATAGAACATTTGTCCACGCTATTCTGGCTTTTAGAGTCTCCATTGAGAGAACAAGTGTTAGTCTAATGTAGTGGTTCTCAATCTTCTGAAAGTTGTGAACGTTTAATACAGCTATCTCCTCATATTGTAGTGACCCTCAATCATAAAGTTATTTTTGTTACTACTTCATAACTGTAATTTTGTTACTGTTATAAATCATAAAGTAAACCCCTGTGTTTTCAGATGCTCTTAGGTGACCTCTGGGAAAAGGCTGTTCGTCTCCAGGGTTGTAACCCACTAGTTGAGAGCCACTGTTCTAATTGATCTGTCTTTACTTATTTCTTGGTCTTGCAGCTTTTGACAAATTTTCTTTATTTTATAAGTTTAGTGTTTTGATTATTGTTTGCAAAGGGACTTTCTTTGTTGGTCCAGTCTATTTAGCGTTTGTATACTTCTTCCTCCTTGATAGGTACCTCCTTCTTTTAGAAAATTTTTCTGTGATTTTTATAAGGATTTTCAGTGCCTCTGACCTGGATTTCTTCTCAGTTCTCTATTATTCACAAATCTTGGCTTTTTATAGTGTCCCATATTTCTTGGATATTGTGTGTCTTTTTTTTTTATTTAAATTTTCTTTGATTGAGGTATCCATTACTTCATCCTTGTTTTCAGCACTTGAGATTCTCTTTTTCATTTCTTCCTCTTCCTCCCATGGTGAACACTGGGGATCTTGGGCAGAAAATGTTTCTAGGTGTTAGAGGCTGACAGAAATGGATCCTGAGTGAGGGAGGAAAGCAAGGTTTGCAAGAGTCCCCAGAGAATGGAGAGAGGTCAAGAAGAAGAACGGGCACTTAAGGGCACTCTACTACAGACTGAGGGGGAGATTACAGAGACTGAAGTCATGGACAGAAAGGAGAGTGGAGATGGCCTACCTGAGTCCAGATCAGGTATATCCACTGAGGATCCCAATACAGCTATCTGTAGTATTCTAACATAGGAAAGCAAAGTCCTATAAAGGAGACTATTCTTCCTATCAATCCTGAAAGCATTTTGAGCATGTCTAGCTATAGAACTGATGACATCACAGACATTCTTAAACCACAAGAGAGATATCCAGCCATTCCTTTACAAATTTTGCTGAATTTTTATTTGTTTTTGTAGTGGTCTTGGAATAAGCATTTGATATATTAAGAAAATTAAGATAAATAAAATAATTAGCATGAACAGTATTTGTTAGGAGATTCTAACTAAAAGGAACACCTACAGTTTTTCTTTTTCTTTTTATACCTTTGAACATATTGGCCTATTAGCGTTCTAACCAGAGAATAATATTTAACTATAAGCAATTTATAAATACTTTACATGTAATATCAATATATATTTCTAAGCACAATAATGTGTCATATTATAATTACCATTTTATAGTCAAAGACAAGTATTTAAAGATACTAAATAATTTATTCAAGGTCATACTTGACAAATGTTAGTTAAGACTTAAAATTACATCTGGCTCATAAATTTGGAGCATTCTGTTAGCCATTCTACTATGAAGGCTTACATTGAAAGCATGATTCATAACTCCAGAATTATTCCCCTGAGAACAAATCTTCAGCAAGTAAATGATGTCTTGAATAGATTTAATCTTTTGTGAGTCATGACTTTTCTGAATCTTGGTCCTGGTTCTAAGAATTTATTTTCTTTTGGCAAGTGCTGGATGATGATTGTGAAATCCTACATGGCTGTCCAGCCATACTTGTCTTAAACCTCAGGAAAGAGGTTAGTTAGTTAGTGCAACAGTTCCAAATAGCTTCTCTTTCATTTGCTCAGCTTTCTTCTGCTAGGATAAGTATATAATCCATTAATTATTCATGGAAGCCTTTTTCTTTTACAAAAATGCCTCAGTTTAGATGACAACTATGTGATTATCTTACTATCATATTATTGTTGACTGCTCAAAAATCTAGAGACCCTGTTAACAAAGTAGGGGACATTTCTTTGTGCCTAGCAACCTTGCCTTTAAATTAGTCTTTGTACCCCAATTTTTATTTTATTCTGAAAAGGGTTATTAATCTTAGTTAATCACAACTCTGTCCTACTATTTCACATAAAGATAAGTTAATAACTCAGGCATGGACAATTATGGCCACAAAGCCCTATGGGCAGTAGGTAAGTGATACAGGAGAAGTCAGATCACTATTGCACTTTAAACAAAATCTATTTATGCAGCAGCAATAATTCCTACCAAATGAAAGAAATGTCTACACAGAATGAGAATTGAGCACCAAGGTTGAAAGTAAGGTGTCTCCATGTACCAGAATGAGCAGAAGTGCAGCCTAAGAGACATGCTCTCCTGACTTAGCTTTATACATTTTAATGCAATTCTATCAACTATGCTGGTGCCTTTGCATATATGCTAATAAAACCCTTTCTGTCTTATTTAATTTGAATTTAGTTTCTATATCTTGCAGATAAAATTATTCTGACACTTTATATCACCCAAAGTTCACCCTTCAGTGATTTATACAAAGAAGAAAAATGTAAATAATTTCCCATTTCTAACCTGAAAAAAATGCCAAAGAGACATATACAGCTAGATGCATACCTACAGGCTGATGCCATTTGTTCAGAAGACATATATAGACAGATGCACACCTACAGGTTGGTGCCATTTGTCCAAAAGACATATATAGATAGACGCATACCTATAAAATAGTGCCATTTATTCAAAAGGCTTAATGTATTATTTTGAAATATTAACACATATCTTATACAAACACAACATACACATCCTGAATGCAATCTTACAATATTATATAATATATTTAATAATCTTGTTCTTAAAACAAAGTTTAATGAAGCAAATATTTCTGCTTGTGGCATCATGTCAGTGTTTAAAGACTTCAGGTATAGAACATTTATTTCAGAATTTTTGAATGGGTATGTTTAACCCTGCTCACTTCACGTACATGAAAAAATTCAGTAGTGGAAAAGACACCAAAAACCACTCACTTAAATTGTAAATAATGGCATGGACTAATTTTAAATTTTCTGAAAAGTCAATCAGGGATATTTATCAAATACTTTTAAAACTGCCAAATTCTTTTTATCTGCAGTGGTTTTAATGAGAAGGCTCATATATTTGAAGGCTTGGACACCAGTGAGTGGAACTGATGAAGGGTGTTAGAAGGTTTAGGAGGTGTGAGCTTAGTAGAGTAAGTATGGCCATGTTGGAGAAAGTGTGTCGCTAGGGATGGGCTTTGAGGTTTCTAAAACCGATATTAGGCCCAGCCTCCCTCCCTCCCTCCCTCCCCCTAACTGTGGATGAAATGTAAAGCTCACAGCTATGGCTCCAACACCCTCACTTTTTGCTGGCCACCATGCTTTCTGCCATGATGACAATGGACTAACCCTTTGCTTTCTTTTATGAGAGTTGCCTTGTTCATAATGTCTCTTCACAGCAGTAGAACAGTGATTAAGACATTGCATTTAAGATAGATTTCATGACAAATAAACAGACTACAAAAAAGGAGGGAGCCCACATGAGTGAAAGTTATGCAAAAGACAGAGATTCAAAAAAGAAGCACAAAGGCACAAGAGGGGAGAGAGGGAGAGAGAAAGGGGAGGGATTGGAAGAGTAGAAGGCCCTATGTAATCTTAGACCAAGAAACACTGGCACTAGCAGAGACCCAGGCAAGACCAGGAATGTCAACAATAGGGACACTGGAGACCCTCAGAAGCCTGGCCCACTGGGCTCCAATCTACTTCTACTTTGATGGGTTTTTGTTCCACTTTCCAGGTTCCCCAACGAGGCCAATCTTTGGTTGTGCATTTCTGTCCTTGGAAAAGGAAACCACAGCTAACCCATCAGCTGGTTACAGGAGGAAGAGAGGAGGCAACAAAGACAGAAGCCACAGGGTTAATTTACAGCTCTACACTGCTCATGACTGCCCAGTCCATACCCATCCTCTAGCTGACTCTGTCTCTGCCTCTCTCTCTCCTTCTGACAAATATTCCTCATCTAACACTAACAAATACTCTAATAAGTGGCAAGCTTGCTAACTACTTTCACAGTGAGAAACAGATCAAGAATCAAGACCCTGTTTTGCAGGCTGCTGTTGTTCATGGAAGTCAGTGCTTCTCAAACTGCCCCAGGAGAGGGGCAATAACATGTGTTTTTCATATACTATGGGTGAAATCAATGGAGAAATGTAATAAAAGTGAATTTGTAAAAATTAAATTAAAAAGAGCATCTTCTGCAAACCTCAATTTATTGTCACATACAACAAGCACAAAACTTTCAAAACCAGTGTAACAGTAATATCACGATACTCCATTTTCATGCACTGGCACCAGCTTACAAATTGTTACCTACTTTGACTTGTACTGCTCCAAGAAACCCATTTCTACCCCAACTCTGCTATATATAGTCCAAGAGGCACCCTGGACCACCTCCACCCTCTTTAGACTCTAGAAAAGGGACATCATTTGTTTTTAAGTTATAATACAGCAAGCAAGGAAACAGTCTTTATTTTTCTGTCACTTAGGCCTAAGGCAGGGCTGGGACCATCTTCCCCCTAGTCTTACTGACTCTAGGATTACTAGCTTTTGACACCCTCTCAGGTGTCTTCCCAGGAGAGTAACCTAAGCCTTGTCCGTTCGTAATGGTTTTGCCCATAGGAGAGGAAGGAGACATCCATGGACTCTTGTCACTAGGCACACTAGGAAAAGGAAGAAGATGTATTATGTGGTGATATATTATCTATTTTATAAAAGTCAGTCTGAAATCAGAGGACAGAGCCATTTCTCCATCCTTTTGTTTTGTTTTGTTTGTTTCCAAAACAGGGTTTTTGTGTAACAGTCTTGCCTGTCCTGGAACTTGCTTTGTAGACCAGGCTGGATTCATAGAGATCGTCCTGCCTCTGCTTTCCACTTGCTGGGACTAACAGAGTATTGTTACCACTGTCTGGCTGTTAGGCCTTGAATTTACAGAAATCTCCCTAATGATGGGATGGGATTAAAGGCATGGGTCTCTACTCCCCAACCTTCATGGCTTGGCATGGGTGATTCTGTCTTCTGATATGTCACACAAATTTTACTAAATATGCAATATATCACCACATATGTCCTTTTGTGTCAAAAATTAAAAAAGTTTAAACGAATGCACACTACTACCTACAATATTTCTCCCAGATCTAGTTGTACTTCCCCGTTTTAGGCAAGCTCAGTTATCACAGATAGGATAAAATTCCATTTTCTGTCACTTTTCTCCTGCCCCACAGAGCCCAAGTGACTCCTTTTATCTCTCAATTTATAAGAATCATACTTATTCCATGATGAGAGAAAACATTCCTCACTTGTATACTGTGTAATGTACACAACTGTAATGAGCAATGAGTAACACTAAAAGAAACAGTCAAGATTTTGCAAAAAAGTTGATGAGTTGGAATTGCTGGGCACACCATTGTTCCTTCCACTCCATGTCCTCTAGCTACAGGAAACAGCACATTACTTTGAGATCAGAATCAGATTCTCACCAGCATTCTGCAAATTGCTGTGTTATCAGGTAAAAGATGTTCTGTAAGATTCCAGAAATTAGTAGTAAAGACCATTTGACCCAGTTATAAGGCTAGCACTTTTATCAATAGAAAAGATGAAGCAATTAATTACTTTTGAATTTGCTTACCAGCTTCATTCTCTAACCGAAGAACTCTCTTCACATCTAGTTTGGGTAGAATAAGATAGAGTAGAAAGTCTTTAAAAGAAGTGGTGTCAGACGACAACAATTATTTCTTTCCTTCTACTTTCTGTGAGCTCCCAGGGATTCAACGCAAGTCAGTCAGTTTGGAAAGCAAATAGTCTGTGAGCTGCTTTGCCAGCCCCATGTCTCAGTTTTTCTAAAAAAGCTTTTTACATACACAATGGGTGAGGAAGGACCAACAGAGTGGTGGTCTCAGTGGGCATGAGATCAATAGGCTCATAAAATTTATTTGTTCTTTGTGGCTTGATGGAATCTGCCAGGAAAGCTCATCTTTGCACTTCTCTACTTTGCTGCAGTTCTGGATTTCTTATCATAGAAATTAAAATTCAAGTGTCTTCTTGATTCAGAATCTGAATCAGTTAGGTTTCTAAAAATAATAGCCCCAGCCAAAGGTAGAAATCTTTCTCCCAAATCCAAAAGTGTGTATTGCAATTCTGCTAATAGAATTTGCCAGAGGCATTTTCAACATTTGGATTTGCCTTAGTCATTGCATAAACTTGCTCTAATAAGGAGATAACATATGGAATAACAATTTCAAGAAGAATCAACAACAGACTAAATAATTATATATTGGGAAGATAATATTTTCCATGGCTCAAAGTCCTATTAAGGCCCCAGCTTCCCTGAAGTGGCCTTACCTCTGCAATCTGATAGAATTATTTCTAGCATGGACGTGACTTTCACATTTGCCTAGTGTTGCAGTAAAATGATTTCTTTTAAGTATAATATGACTGTTGATTATGAAACCCAGTAAGTTCATTGGTTTGTCACACAACACATAAGCAATCAGTGCCCTACTGATTTATTTATATATCCTTAGGAAGTCACACAAGAAATTGACAAAAACAAATATTGGTCTAGGTGGAGCAGTTTCATAGCTAGTGTTGTGAGTCATAAGACATGAAAGTGAGATTAATTTGTTTGAAGGTGGAGCATCTACAGGGTAAATCCTGGGATAATATATGGTAGTGGGTAACACAGCTCCTTTGTGAACATGGTCTGCCATATGAGTATAGGCATACCCTCAAAATTCCAGATGGACTAGGTAATGTATTGTAGTTCTTGAAAGTAGCACATATAAAATAAGGTTATAAACAAGTTATTGTAGCAAGTAGTGTGGCCTTTGCTGTGAATGATAAAAACATACAAATGATTCTGTGCAAAAACATACAAATGATTCTGTGCATACTACCTAGGGAGAATTGTCTTGAATAAGAAAAAAAAAATGTGTGGAAGAATCTTTCTAATACCTCAATTTAGCAGGAAAAATAAGGTTATAGGAAGAATGAGGTCAGGCACTGACTTGCTGTTCCTTACAGCTAGGGGCAGGGCATAAGGGTAAGGATACACTGAAAACTGTGTTGATTAAGCACCTCCTGAGGCTCAAACACCTGGGAGCATTGGGGAAAATCAGAAAATAGGACAACACAGAAGGAGAGCGAGAAGCAATGGTTCATGTCCAGTACCAGGACAGACATTGGATAGTTAAGCTAATTCAGTAGTAATGCCATGGACCTGTAATCATAGTATTTAAGATGATGAGGCAGGATTGTCTTAAGGTGAAGACCAATGAGGGCTACAGAGGGAGGTCCAGTGTCAAAAACATACATTAACATATCATACAGTGCATTTCTGTGGCTTTATTGAGCTGCATGAATGGGGCATGATTTTTTTTTATGAGGTAGGATAAGTTTTGGCAGACCAAGTGACTGAGGCCATCATTTAAGTTGGATTTGTGAGCTACTAACACATTCAAGAGAGACTGAGGAAAGGGTAGACCAAGGGGCTTTTCTGGGTCACTTGAAAGAAATTGTAGCAAAATTCACATTATGCAAGAAAAAGGAAATGGTGATGGAGGGCCAGAACCTGTGTTTGTGCATGAGAAGATGGAAAGCCTTACTCCACTACTGATTTCTTTTTCTGGAACTATTTGAAAGTACATGGTGCACATACTTGATGTGAGAACAGAATCTTCTCTTGGAACTTTTTTTGATTCCTTCAGGTACAGTGGAGTCTCTCTCACTTTCTTTTCAATTAACATATTGTTGGTTGATCTCTCTCTCTCTCTCTCTCTCTCTCTCTCTCTCTCTCTCTCTCTCTCTCTCTCTCTCTCTCTCTCTCTCTCTGGCAGACATCATTCTTCACCTCCATGGAATAAATAAAAACCACAACTCTCACAAAGGAAGTTTTATGGATTGTAACAACCCCAGTTTCTTCTTTAACTGAGTAGTCTATGTATCTACCTGTAAAGCTCAGGTAGGACAACTGAGCCCTGGGTGAATTCCAAGTCAATTTCTTCCCTTTGAGCCTTTGGCTAGGAAGACCCCATGAGGTTTACTACAGCATACTCACTATTGGCCTTGCTGTTACATGGAGATTCCCCATGCTTTGGCTACACACACACAAAACAGGTTAAGGCTAAGCTGAAATCTATTTCCTGTGTGGTAGCATTTGTAGTTCTGTAAGGTACTATGCAGGCTGCCCAGAAGAATGATCATCAGTGGCCCAGACCAGCTATGAATCACATAAGCTACTCTATCAGCAGATGATATCATATCACATGACATCATATCATATCAGCATTATTAGTAGGATGTGCCTGTAGGTGTAATAGTGGCATTATTATTATAGGTAAAAACCAGTTGCTTTCTGATTGGATTTAAGTCCTGCTCTTTAGAAGAAAACCTATGTTTCATACACTTGAGGGTAAACCTATAATTGTGAAAATTATATGTCCACTTGAGAAGGATACTGTTTTTATTAAATAAATATAATGTGCTTGCCTAATTGCCTTTTAAGCATTTATATTTATATTTATAACCAAAGATCACTGCTGTTGTCTATACTAATGAAAAAACCCTTCTCTGACACTTAGTGGTCACCCATTTACTTTAGAAACTTTAGCTGCTAAAAATAAGTGTTTTTAGTTTTTTGGTTTGTTTGTTTTATTGTGGTCTACATTTTTATGCTCTTGCTGTGGGTTATACTGTTTGTGTGGCATAGTGACCCGGTGTATTTTACATATACATACTCTCTCTCTTGCTCCTTCCCCCTTCTCTCTTACACACACACACACACACACATACAGGCACACACACAATTCAAGGCTATAGTAACATAATGGAAATTATGGAATTAAATGTAAGAGCCAGAAAAGGGTGAAGTGGCATAGTGAAACCATTCCTACTGGAAATGACATTCTGTTGAGTCATAATGCTGAGTTGCTATGATGATGAGGTGACAAAGGTAACACGATGTTGTCCTGACTCCATTGTGTATCTGCTTTGACACTTCTCAGCCCTCTACTCACCTCCACATTAACAGCCACATCTGCCTTGACATCACATTTTGGACTCATAGTCTGGATATATTAACCAAAACAATGAATGTTTGTACAAACTGAACATAAACAACAGATAGTAGTATACATCTTAATTAATGATCTCATGTCTAAAATAATGATGTTCTGCCAAAACAGATGTTACAATGTTACTCTGCTCATCAGTTAATATTGATGTATTGTGGTCTGTGTGGTGTTCTGACTTTAAAAATGTAGTAGAATGTTGTATTAGGTTTCTGGCCCAAATTTTCAGATGTAGATCACAGGTTTGACCTGCAGCCCTACAGTCCCACAGAGACACACAAAAGGTTATATTCATTTCATGCTGATCAGCCTAGGGCCTAGGCATATTGCCAGCTAGCCCTTACTCTTAAACTAACCCACCTTGTTCAGCCATGCGGCTCAGTACCTTTTCTCAAAGCAGATTTTAAGCTTCTTCCCTCTACATCTGCTGCCATCTCATCATCATGTCTCCTTTGCATCTCTGTGGTATCTCTCTGGCATATGCTCTGAGAGGTTCCCCAAATTTTCTTAGTATGGGAGCCCCACCCACACTTCTTGTCTGCCTTTGGCCAATAAGCATTTTTATTGAATCAGTAGGCAGGACCATTATTTACAATGTAACATAATTCCACTACAGTAGAAAGTAGGCAATATCACCTTGATCTAGAGGTGTGGACTTTGGGCCTTAAGACCTCAATGTACAGGATGTAGTTAGGCCAGTTTAAGACAAGGTGCTCTCTGCCTCTCTTCCTGTTTGCTCTCTCCTGCTTTTGGAGGAAGAACTGGACCCATTTCCCCCATATGGACAAGTTCAGCTTTCCAGGAATCACTGTTCAATCCCTTGTATCAGTGAGTGTTTTCCTATAAGCCCCTTAATAAATATTAACCTTTTAATTATTACCAACTGTATCTGGTGCCCAAAATACTATAACCCTGTGCTTCACCACCAAAAGTATTTCTGAGGTACTAGCTCAAAATAAAAAACTCTTATACTCTTAAATGACTTAGTTAGTGTGGTTTTCTGTAAATTTCACATATGGATCCTTTCAGTGGTATACAGAATACCATGGCTTACATCATGGTATCAAAATAAGCAAAATGATACAGTGATAGCTAAGCCCATAGTTATGGTAAGAATAAAGTTATCACAATTTTGTGATAGGTCACTAAATTCTTACTTGGGATTCCATCCCCCCATTCCCACCTGCCTGTTTCCAACTACACATAACCTTGGAAGGTGCTAGGGTACATAGGAGATGAGTTAGGGAGTGGGTCTCTAGTGGTACAGCTTACCTGAGTTATCACCATACGAGGGTGGACATTTCAGTGATACAGCTGCTTCTAAGTCACCCTATATTCCTGCACATAATCCCAGGAAATTCACTGAGTGACCAAGCTGGACCTGTCTGGAATCCTTCCTTTATCTGCCATTAGCCTATTGGGAGCAGTCAACCATTTCTTTATGTATCCCCAGGAAGAGTCATACAACATCTGCCTCTTTGTCATTGTCTATTGGATTTTCCGCTTTTCTACCACATTCCCCTGCTTTAAATTCCCTGTACTAAACTTGATGTGAATGATATTTTCCTGGATACACTGCCTGTGTACCAACCATCCCATTTTCACTAGTACCCATGAGTCTGTAATTAATGTTTTTCTCTGATTACATGTCTATTCTTGCCAACTTTCTGAGTCCCCAAATTAGTACCTTGCATTTTTTATATGTATAAAAATGTGGTATATTAGGAAAGTCAGAGAGCAGCAATTTATTTGCTCTTCAAACTAGTAGATGAAAAACAATACCACATTCTAAGCCGTTTTTAAAGCACAGAAGGATGGACACATGGATATTTATACACTTTCCTTTCTAATTTTTTGTTTTGGCCATAATACAACATTGGTGACACTTGGAGAATACATTTTTTTTGTTTCATAACCCAAAGTAAAGAAAAGTAAACACAGGCTTTAAAGACAGGCTCTAATTAATCCCCAAAGATCCTATATTTAGTTAGAGCCAGAGATTTCTGCTGGTTTGGTTTATTTCCTAAGCACTAAATACTAAACTGTATTTGGGTACATGGCCATAGCCATCTGAAGTCTGCAATGTTTTGTCTTTGGCATCATAGTGATATATGCTACTTTAGAATCCATTAAGTTACATCACTTATTCACCTGTAGTCCTGGCCTTGAAAGTACAGTATTGTGCATTTCAAAGGATTCTAAAGCCTGTTTACCAATCTTTCTCATCAGAAAGAATATTTCTGTGGTCCATAAAGCAGAATAGAAGTACAGGTAGTTGAAACACACATACACACACAGCAGAAATTGTGATATACCACTTCTAAGATTATTTTATGTATTTCCCTCTATAGTTACTCAGTGTTGGTGAACAGCCCTGTGAACAGACCCACATGATACAGAACAAAAGCCAAAGTTTCAAAGCATTCACAGAAATAGCTTGGAAGCGATTTCTTCAACAGTTTCAGATACCATATCCTTGGCAACACTTCAACTGAAACTCCACGAGAGACCCTGCAACAACAGTCATCCATCTATCTAGGTTTTTCATAGACTCGACCCTTCAGGAAATAATTGGCATGCAGTAGTAGATAACCATGCTAGTCAGCTTCCACCACTCATGACTAAATACCTAAGAAAACCAACTTTAAAAGGGAAGCTTATTTTGTCTTACAATAAATAGTATTGAGCTCGTATCAAGGTCACTCGCATATTGCTTTTGGGCCTGTGGAGGTCAAAGCAGCATATAGAAGAACAAATTTGATCATTTCAGAGTCCTATGGAATCAGAGAAAAAGAAATTGCCAAGGTTCTGATAGTCACTTCAGAGATACACTCCTCAATAACCTTTCTCTAGTGGGCCCCATCTCCTAAGGATTTTATCACCTCCCATATGAACAGCAGCTACAAAGAATGGCAGCTAGTACATCTAGCCCCTGGCTATTTTTGACAACTCAGGTAGATATCACAAGAGTAGTTAATAAACTTCCTGCCCCAGGCATGACAGAGGGACCATGGAAGATACTCATGTTCCTCTTCCCCGATAACATTACAGAAATGTAGAGTTTAAGCCATCTACAAAACAAACAAACAAACAAAAGCCAAGATGAAAAAAATAGATTGCATGGAAGGGCAGGGCTAACTTTTGCTCCTACACCTAAGGAAGTGTAAATGAGTGCCATGCCCACTGTTCCTGTTATCATGAGCCAGTACCTTCTACCATTTCAAGTTCATAGTCTTCAAAGTACTTTTGAACTTCTTAGAACACTTTGGCTCTCTCACCAACTTGTCAAGAACAAATTCATATTGATATGCAACATAGTCAAGCCAAAGACAGTAATTTGTTCATTTTTTTCCCCGTATTGATAGTTGTGGTTAAGCTGGATCATATCTGATGTCTGTCACTTTCAGTGATGGGTTCTGACAGGAAAATATTCTCAGCTGAGTGAGCTTTGTGCTGTATGCCTTAATGTTTTACTTTTCTGGTCTCTGGTTTCGGTTTCTCCGAGGTCAAGTTGACTGAATCACATGTTAGGCCACACCTTTATTTCCTGGGGGAGGGTGTTCATCTGTACTTCTAAGAAAGCTCCTATGGCACTTTCTCCCAGGGAAGACTTAACCTGCTGAAAACATAGCATTTTGACTACATGATCTGTGTTTGTTCCAGGGTAAATTTTCTCTAACGTGTATGGTGTTTGATTCAAAACTTAATCAAATACTCTCTGAGTACTTAGCCAACCATCCAAACGGAAGCAACCTGAGCAGTCACTGTGGAAAGCTATTTAATGTGCTGTTAAACAATATCACACATAAATCCAAAAAACGTTTCAAAGTTCTACAATGTAATTTCCTTGTACTTGTTGCTCTAGGTGCAAAGCAGTCTGTAAGAGCATACACTCAATCCCAAACTTTCCCCCTCCCAACTAGGAACTGCAGCCAGCTGCAATCTTTCTTTTCCCCACATAACAAACTTAATTTTGTTTTCTCTTAAGTACCCATTATTGTTTGAGTTTGAAATGTCTCCTATGGGCTAATGATTTCAATGCATAGTATCCAGCTTATGGTGCTATCTTATTTTATGTTTATATCTATTAGAGAGAAAGAGAGAGAACATAACTGTGGGCTTTGGTTCAGAGGGCAACTGTTCACAGTCACCTCTCTTCTTTCATCATGTTGGTCCCAAAGATTGAAACTGTAAGGTTGGTAACTGATAATTCTGTGTCATCAGCCCCTTGTGGTTTAGTCAGAATACTAAAGGATACAATACTTTTAGTAAACAAGGCCTGGATGGTGGGAGTAGATCACTAGAAACAGAGCTCTGAAGCTGATAACCGCCCCAGTTTCAGGTCTGTCTTCTTTGCTTTTTGGTCCACTGACATGTAGACAAGCCCCACCCATATGATGACATCATCACAAGACTGAGCCATTCTGCCACACCTTGCTAGTTGTGAGGAACTGCAACCCCCTGAAACCATGAGCCAACAAAGCCTCTCCTTTTAGTTGTTTTACTGAGGAAATCTGGTCACCTTGACACAGAAGTTATTTACTAATGCCCCAGTAGTTACACAGGTGACATGTAGATAATATATTTTAAAGCATAATCACTAGACAATGTAAAAATAAAAATAAAATGAAAAAATTCTACTTCTAACTGACCCTTTTATGTAATGCTAAAATTTACCATTCCACAGAATAATTTGCTATCCTAATTAAAAAGTAATTGTGATAGAAATGTATTATGCCCACTCAATTTCCTTTTTGTCTTTTAATTAGCATATAAACTATAGGTTTTCATGTAACATTTTTGTATATGATTGATTTTAGTTGATGAACCCCGTATTCCCTCCCCCCACTTTAATCCTCCAGGATTCTCCTTTGCATTTCCATATCACAAGTGTTCTGTTACTCTCAACATCACCCCTTTTAAAAGCTTTGCCCTCCATCTCATCAACAGCTGTTGATAGAAATTTTTACAACTGTCACAGTGGGTGTAGATATGGAAACTAAGTCAGTGTCATGTGACCTAGCTACATCACTCCCAGGTTTATACACAAAGGACTACATCATAGCTGCTCTGTATTTCATAGGAAGGGATGGAATCAGCCTAGAAGTTTTCATCAACATGCAAAGAGGTCATTAAAATGTCATACAGATATACAATGAATTTTTCTTTAGCCATAGAGAAATATGATACTGTTAATACTATAAAATTTTCAGGAAAGTGGATGAAACTGGGAAGTCTTGCATTAAGTGAGGCTAAGCAACCTCAAAAGATAAACACTGAATTTTCTCTTTCATGTGAGGATTCATGCTGTTCATTTTTGCATGTGTGTATTTATGTGAAAATGAGTGTGAATAGACAACATTATATAAATTCAGTCCTTTAGTTAACATCATAACCATTCACAAAACTTGCCCCCTCAAAGAAGAAACCAAATAATAATTCTACTAATAGCATTGCCTTTTAGTTACATACATCCAGAGAAGCCAGGAATATAACTACGTTCAGAAGAATTGGCATAGATATTTGATGTTCTTCTACCATAATGGTCAAAATTAGAAGATGGATGGATTTAAAGTCCATGTTACTCCATGGCAAAAATACGTAATTTCTCTCTGCCTCAGCTTCTTATATTAAGCACCAGAATGATTATATAACCACCTTAGACTTGATGTTCTAAGGGTTGTTTTAACAGTATTTGGAAAGCAATTAAAATGCCTATGTATGCAGCAAGTAGATATCATTACAAATCATACTGAACTCTGGTTGATTTTCTGCCAACTCACTACAGAGGATGCTTGGTGAACTTTGGCTTAATTCAAAAGAGGCC
This sequence comes from Sigmodon hispidus, assembly GCA_004025045.1. Classification (NCBI taxonomy): domain Eukaryota; kingdom Metazoa; phylum Chordata; class Mammalia; order Rodentia; family Cricetidae; genus Sigmodon; species Sigmodon hispidus. Next base: position 143,889 of record PVIH01003355.1, on the reverse strand, counting down.
ATTACCATCTTACTTAGAGCAAGTTAGTACTTTTTCACATGTTGTATTAATGAAATTAGATCAACTTGATCCCAGAGGATGAGTGTCCCAGATAAAAAAGAGTAAATCCTCTTTGAAGGGTATTATTCCAGGTTGAAAATAATTCCTATATTTTTCAAATATATTGTGGCATACCATAAAAAATGTAACAAAAAATACTCAGAGACAAGAAATTTATCAGATGGTCAGAAAAACTTCAAATGCTGGAGGATTTTAACACAAATTTTAAATACTCATTTTGTTCAAAAAATAAGACTAGGGAATTTAGCAGTACAAAAGAATAACAATAAGGAAGAAACTTGGATAGGTTCTGGTTAGTTAAAAAGAACCTCCAAGAATAAAGCAAAGAGAAACAAAATGACAGAACTGTTAGAATGAACGACAAGAAACAAGGGAGATAAAGGGGTGTGTGTGTGTGTGTGTGTGTGTGTGTGTGTGTGTGTGTGTGAGTTATACTCCTTAAGTGGTACTCCAGGAAAAGAAAAAAACTGTGCATATAAAAATTATTTGAAGAAGTAATAGATAAAAGCTCTCTAAAACTTAAAAACATTCAGATTCAAAAAGTAATTCTCAAACATAATGAAATTAAATTACATCATTGGAAGATGTTACAAAGAAAAGAAAAAGACAATATTTAAATAACCAGAAGGAGAAAAAGAAAACAGACTGTTTTCAAAACGGTAAATATTAGAAAGATATTTGACTATGAAACACAGGGAAGAGAAATAAAAAGATAGGAATAATAAATATCTCCTACAGGCTAAAGAAAACAACTGCCAACACAAGAAGCTGGTGAAGAAGAGGCTAATTTAAGCATGGATGAGAGTACCAGTAAGCCCAATAAGGTTTAAAGTGTAAACATTTCAAATAAAAGTTGAACATGTTATTGACACTCATATTTTAAGTTTGAATAAAAGGCAGCAGGAAACAATAATGGCCTCAAAAGTTTGTAAGACTAAAACAAACAAACAAAACCTTAGTTGCTTCCATTTCTCATGAAGAAAGTAACATAGCAACTGACCTATGATCCCAAGAACCAAGGATACAGTTGATAACCCTGCAGAAGAACATGAGGGAGTCAATAATTAAAGTTGATTGTTTATAGTATGGAATCTATAGTCACCATGGAAATAAATCTCTGGGTGTTTCTGTAGGAGATTATCTAGATGTAGGTAAACTCCTTAAATGAGGGCAGTGCGATCCCATGGACTGGGGTCCTGGACTAAAGAAAATGGGAAAGTAAAGCTAGGCACAAGCTTTCAAACTCTCTCTATTCCTCAACTAGGAATACAATGTGGTCGACCAGCTGTCCCAAGCTCTGGTTGCTATGACTTTCCCCACAGGAACTGTGAGGCGAAATAAACCCTTTCATTTTAAGTTTGTAAAATTACTTTGTCACAGCCAAAAGAAAAGTAAATAATACAGTAAGTAAAGAAAAATGGAATAATAGGTTCCTGATAAGGTCCCAACAGAAGGACTAGGCAGGGCAGGAGAGGGATACACAGAATGGGAAGGACAAATGAGAACCCCAAGTTAAAAACAGAACAACTCCTATTGTATAATTCTAATTATCCCTAATTATAAGAGCAGGAGAGTTTTAACCATAATGCATAAGGCTCTAAATTTAGGAAGTAACATTAAAGACAAATAAAGAAAGAATGTTCACAGACAGTAAGGAGAGGCATCGTATGAGGAAGGAAGAGACACTGTTGAGTTGGAAGGGACCTGAAGAAGATTTGCAAAATCTTAAGAATATTGTACTGCTTGGCTACACTGAGAGGCTTTTATTTTGGGCTGATTTGTTTAGCTACGTCCCACTTTATATATGTCTTTATTTTATCCTATTCCACAAAACCAATAGAAGAATAAGGCAGATGTAATTGTCTGGCTATAGAACAATCTTCAGAAACACAGTTAAATATAATCTAGTAGAGAACAGTAGGCAGAATATACTCTTCTTTGTCTTTTTAAAGCTCACAGACTCCTATGATGATTATATCACACAGACGTTTTTTAGGGATACATAATACATTTAATCTGACTCACTGACTTGGAGCAGAGACCAGAACTCTGGTATCCATGGCTAAAAAGAACTAATTTGCATCATTATGCTTTTATTGTGAAGATTACTTTGGAACTGAATTTTCACAATACAAATAACCTTTACTCATCTGTAAATTAAGAATAAAAACAAAAAATATTGCCAATAGATGAAATCATTGTTTTTCAAACAAACAACTGCATTTCTATGCCTATTTTAGCATTTTTAACAAGACTTTTCAAACCAGGTAGATAAAGTTAATTCTCTTCTGTTGCAGCTTCTTTCTAGCCTGTTGGAAGGCATTGCATCTGCGTTGCAAAGAGGGGCTATTAATAATAGAAAGCAAATTTAGGTGAACGAAATGGCTGAATTCAAGAGTTGGCTGTAGATTGTGAAATTATAAATTAGGCTCTTAGTAATATGGACAGTAGGTTGCATCGAAATTTGGTATTATAGATAAGTTATGCTATCAGAGCAGTTAGAACAAAGCATGTGTGTACTTAAGGAATTCAGCAACCCCAGATGATAGTACCCACAAGGTGTGAAGAAAGAGATCATGGAAGGTTTCTGAGACAACAACACAGATTAGACACATGCCTTTAATTGTTTCCTCATCTCCTTAATTCAATAAAAACTTGACAAAGACATTTAAAAGACACAAAGCAAAAGAGGCAAGGAAAAAAATAATAAGGTGCCCCCAAATTAGGTGTTCAATAAAAATAGGTAAAAAGCAACTGAATTAGTTAGTATGTCTGAAGAAATTAATATTTAAACAGTACTAGCCAACCAGTTTTATGAGAGCATCCAAAAGACATAGGAACCTCTTTTAAAATTGATTAGGGGAAGTTATGTGTGAGAAAAATTAAGACAGAACAGTCTTCTCTGAAGAATTTCTTGTAACCATCCAATCTAGGGAAGAAGGACTTTTCTCAATTAATAGGTGCTATGAGGTCATACCTCCTAGTACTGCCAAGAACTATGCCCATAAAGTCTCACCAACACGACTGCCTACACGTGAGCAGAGCATGGACGATGGCAATAGACAAGTGGAAGGGGCCAGGCCCAAGAAGCTTCAACCCTAAACAAAGCCTACAAGCTGAATGCTGAGAGTAGGAGAAACCGTCTTTCCTAGGGAAAAGTATACCAACTGACTATTCAACCCCAAATAGTCAACCCTGAAAACATAATAGGAGACTAATGTTATACAAATTGAGCAGGTTGTGAATATATATTTAAAAGTGTGTGTGTGTGTGTGTAACAACAATTAATGAAAAAGAGACCATAAATTTTAAAGAAAGCAATGTGGAGAATATTGGAGGGCTTGAAGGAAGGAAAGAAAAGGGGGAAATAGTGTAATTAGAGACATGTAATGAAATACAATAAAATAATTTTTAAATGGGTAAAAAAAAAAAGAGTAGGTGCAATGTCCTGCCAGGTGATATAATTTGCACATCAGAAATAAAAAATAAATGCATCACCATTATCATCATCCTAGACCTTTCTAAGAAGAGCAGGATAGTACCCAAGCTGCTTGGAAATTTGCCTCAAGGACCAGACCAGTGCAGGGAAAGGAACTGGAATGATATGAATGAGAACAGCTGAATCTGTTTTGTATTAGGAGATACAACTGTAGAAGAGTTCATCTGTCTTCTCTGACCCCTCTTCTGTGCCAAGGGGAGCAATGGAACACTTCCTCATCAGATGGCTGAAAGAGACTGGAGTGGAAAGTTCTCAGGAGTCAATTTTTTTTTTTTTTTTTTTTTTTAGTGGAGTCAAGCCAAGGCTTGGTGGCAGACACCTTTAATCCCAGCACCATGGAGGCAGAGGTACATGTTCTTCTGTAAGTCTGAAGACTCATTGGTTTTCATAGGGAGGTCCAGAATTCCAGACCAAACAGGATTACATAGTGAGGCCGTATCTAAAAATAAAAAGGGCTCCAGATACTATTAGACCACGTAAGAGGAAATAATTATGCATTACTCTCCAGATCTATCCCTCTTTGCTGAGCAATTGGGCCTCCTCTAGGAGATATCTGGAGGCTTGTTCCCTATAGAAATTAAAAACATGAATATCCAAGTTGATAAGCCAGACACAGGTTAGAGCCAGTGTGTGGAGAGGATTGAGTAGTTAATGAGTTTTCTGTTGAACAGAGGCCCCTTTCACTTCCCTGCCAGAATATCCTCGGTAACAAACCTAGACTATAAGCATGGTCCAAAGCTCAGGCTCTTAGAGTCTTCCATGGGCTTCTTAGATTCCCATTCTTAAGGAAACATTCAGTGATGCCCAGGTACCAGGAGAGAACCTGTCATAGAAGATAGAAATTAAAACACAACAGCATCTTCCACAAAAGACATCCTGATTAAATAAATATGTAAGTAAGAAATCAACAAATGCAGTAACTGCCTGAGATATAACTGTCTTATTATTTCCAGAGAGATTTAAAAAAAATGCTGCATCCATAAAAGAGAAGGGAAATGGCATAAAAATCCACAGACCACGTTTTGAGACTGGAAAGAAAAGCAAAGGTGAAAATCACTAGAAAGAAAAGATAAAGTAGGGGAGGAATAGAAGAGTGAAAAGATACAGAGGTACAAACAGGAGAAAAAGAAAAATATAGTGGCAGGCTTATAAAAGATGGAGGATTGTCAGAAAGAAAAGAAAGAGAACAAACAGAAAGCCAAGAAAAATTACTGTACCGACTTTCCAGAACATGCGAGATTCGTTTCTATTACTGAAATACAAAGGCAGAAAAACTTTACTGAACAGACCTGGGAGATGGAGAAACTCAAGGGTCTTCATTCTGATATTTCAGAACACTGGGGGGGGGGACCCACCTCTGTGCACTCCCAAGAGAAAAAGATGATGGATCAGAACGGCTTTCAACTTCACAACAGCTTGATTTTTGTGAGATAAGAAAATCCCATGCCATGGGGAGTTCTAATGGAAGATGACCTCTAACCTAGAATTACATCCAACTTACAGTTTATGAGGGCAGAATGACATTTTCAGACTTATACTGTCTCGGAGAAATAACCCATTTTCCTTTGTTAAGAAGCTTGGGGGGAGCAGAGGAGGAAGCGCTCTGCCCAAATGCATGTTAAAACAAGACAGGAGTAGCTTCGAGGAAAAGAGTTTCATGCAGTTGAGGAGTGAATGAACTCCAGGATAGAGTGCAGACTCTTCAAGCGTAAGCTGGAAGCCAGCCCAGAAAGATGCAGGGTGAGTCTAGACAGAGGCACTGCCTGGTGATGGGACCATTTTTCAAACACCCAAGAGAAAGCCCTGGATAGCCAGGCCCACATAAGAAGCTGGCGATCTCGAAAACAGGTTAAAAATCTCCTGCTGTCTTTTCCAAGAAGCCCGTGGTAGAGGAGATTTATATTCTCTGAGAGTCGGGGCAAAGCCACTGAGAGCTTAGAAACAAGAATCTCAGTCTGTACTTAATACTTGGCTGGTAGCCGTTTTACTTTTTATTTTTTATTTTGTTTGTTTTTTGTTTTTTGTTTATTTTGTTTCTTTCAAATTCATCATTGACAGTTAGGCTTACCTCAGGGCCTCTCCTAAACATCCTGTGGGTTTTATAAACTCACAGGACATAACTGTCTAGCTCTAGATACTACTGACTTGATCTTATCCTAGATTCTTTCAACTCCAAGTGGCTAACACATTCTCTTCACAAAACTGAATTTTAAACTTCTTTTTTTAAAACATAAATATTATGTTTTGATATTATATGCAGAGACTCACCTTATCATGAAAATGCCAAGAAACCAGGAAGAAACTCAAGGAGACAACTAAATTCTAGACTAGAGTCCACATGATTTTTACCAACTTCCAGGGAGAAGATGGAGACGCACATCAGCTGTAAGAGTGGCTACTGGACCTGTCTTAGGACAGGCCTACAGGAAAAAAATGAGAGGAAGAAAAAAAATGAAACAAAAAGGTTGGTTTTTTTTTTCAGAAAAATTCTAAACTCTAGAATGTAACCTCTGTGGAGGGTTCAAACATAGTCTATTGCCTTTTGGATTGCACACTTACATCTTACATGTAACTTCATCTATAGAAAATAAGAGCGAAAAGGACAAAGCCTGAATATTCGACACTGCTCACTGTACAAACTAGAACACTTATGACTCGGTAACAAATTAATTTTTCTCATAGAGAATATTTACAAGAAGTAAGGAGCATAAAGTATAAAGACTTTGAGAAATCAGAAACTGAAGGTTAAAAAAATAAGAACCTAAATATGTTGTCTTTCAGATTTAGTGCTCATGTAATTGACCAGTTTACAATCAGATATGAAGTTAACTGACATAAACAAAATTCACAATATACTACGCAATGAAATGCTTAAGCACAGACCATGGGACGAGAGCATGCATTGATTTGAGTCTGCTCCTTGAGCATGAATGAACAACATCCGAACAACCGTTCAGAACACACTTCCCAAACTGTCCTGGAGAAGCTGCAAATACAAGTGTTTTAATGATGATTAATTCTATCAGTGTTGAAGGACTTGTTAACTACCATAAGAGATGCTCAAAGTATAATTTCACCTGTCAATGAACAAACACATCTGTTCCTGCATAGAAATAGAATAGAAGCCTGTGACTCTATTAGTACATAGATTAGCATTTTTCAGTATTTGCCTCTGGGGATTTTTCTCCTCCAAGAATACCTAGTTCCTGTGAGATCATTGAGCTGGTAGACACAGTTTCTATGACAAAATTTTAATAGCCTCTTACTGGATGTGTGTACTACTTTGCTTCTTGTAAGAAGAAAGTGGATCAATGTCATGGATATATTGGGGAAATATTTACTAGGGAAAGGCACGGAGGAGGGAGGATGAACCTGTGCCTAAAGATAGGGAAAATAGGTCTCAGATATCAGTGGCATTCCAAAGATATTTCAGCAAGACTCATAGTGAGGCCTCATATTAGACTCCTAGGCTTAAGAATGTCTGGTCAAAATCCAGCAGTAGCTCAGGCTATAAAGCATAGGAGCAGCAGCCTTCCCCTCATACATACTGACAGGCACTCTACTGAGCCCATCTGTGAGTCCCTAGCTCACAGACTCCAGCTGTCAGATCTATCACCTTGGGAAGAGAGTTTACATGAAAGAGAATATCAGTGGACACACTTCCTGCTTGACAGCCTCTTCTCTGCCTCCAGAAAGGGAATCCAAAAACCTGCCTAGAGGCTTATGCTGTGAAACCACCCACATCCTCAGAAACATAGAAGAACAATGTGAGTCCCTCAGAACCCCACACCACTCTCTGTCATGCTGAAGCCTAAACTCCCTCCTCAGGCACCCTGTCATGCTATCATCTTTTTATCTATCTGTCCATTAATAACTCTTCTAATAAATTACTAAGATTTCCACAGTGCATCTCAGTGCCCTCTTAAACCCCCTCATTGGATATTATTGAGTGGAGCATTAGTTGGGAGTAGCCATAAATGAGTTCCCATGGAAGGATCATATCTTATAGCTAAAGGCATATGTTAATATTCCTAACCATGCTCAGCAACTGCCTCGAAGCAGCCACAGGAAAGTGCAATGAGGCAGTGGATCCAAAGACTTAGAAGCTGGCACTGCCAGGCATTGATATACCCTAGGAGAGGGTCTCAGTATTATCCCTGCTGCCATAAGGCAGGCTACGGCAAAAGGCAGCCTGAGACACCCCACTTAGAAGAGGGATTTTTCCTTACTCATATTCTCTAAACATCCAACACACACACACACACACACACACACACACACACACAAGAAATTGATATCATAGTTAACTATAAAATGTAAACTGCATTTGGAGAGATAGCTCAATGGTTAAGAGTTCTTGTTGCTCTTGCAGAGGACCTGAGTTCAGTTCCCAGTGTCTACCTTTAATTCCAGCTCCAAGACATCTGACACCCTCTTTTGGCATCTGTGGGCATGTACAGGTGCTGAAGGCCTTGTTGTTGATGGATTCAAGGACCTGGGACAGATGTGTGGAGTTGGCACTAAGAAGGAATTGGGACCACCTATTGTCATGCATGCAAGTAGTCTCATATATCATACAGTTTCAATGGTTTGCATGAACAGTCTTTACAACTAGTTTTTATCTCATAAGTTTCTTTCAAAGAAAATGTAACAGTTATAATAATTTCAGCTTGTATCCTGTCTCTTTCTCCTTCCACCTCCCAATGCTCCCATGAATAGCCATTACCCTTTTAATCTATATCACTAACATCAGTAGAATAAGCATTCTTGCAAGCTACAAAAGAACTATTCTAACTAGGCATATCTACAGGTAGATCTGTGTGTGTCCATTTGGCAGCATATGTGGTTACAGCAACATGTAAGGTAAGAGACAGTTTTGTCTCTTGGGATTAATATTTATTATCTATATCATCTGGTAGTATCTGGGTTCACATGATCAACTCACTAGCCAGAGCTGACTGAATCCATTCTATGTTGTATATTGATCTATCCCCTCTGAGGACATACCAGATTTTTCCATTTATATTATAGGTAACACCATTTAGAAACTTACTCTTAATGGTTGGCACTGTTTATCCCCCATGCTTATGTCTAACTCCCTTAATTTCTTAGGGATGTTAACATAGTTAATGACAGGAGGGAACAGTGAGTTTCTGTGATTCTGCTTCATTTCCTGTTCCTTGAATGTTTCATTTACTCTTGATACTAATTAATATATTTCTTCAAAGATCTTATGGTTAAAAAATATTCTTCCCAGGAGAGTTATGCAAATATCTAATATTAAACTTAATGATTTACTATGACACAATCAAGCCATCAGTATGGCTAGCATAGTGAAAATAAGGGGAACATATAGGACATATGCTCATGAGCCCAGAATCATGCAGCAAACTGTCTATAGGTCCTTGCCAAATGGATCAGGGTCTCCAGGGGTCTTCCCACAAGGAAAGATGTACCTGCCCACACATGGACACATGTATACATACAACTAAAACTTATCATGATTCTTAAACTTTTAGTTGTATGTGGCAGGTACATGTGCCTTTGTGGGGAGATCCAGACGACTTCTTGAAGGAACAATGCTTGCGAATAGCATGAGTGTTTTTCCTTTGTGTCTGTAACAAAGACATTTGCTGAAAAGGCCATAAGGAAATATCTACAAGTTAGAAAAAGTGAGGCAAGTGGCCCAATGTTGATAAAGACAAATAGAAGTCTAAATTCCAGAAGTCTTGAAACATGCTCTAAACTTCTCAGGCACCTTGAGACTACAGTTGAAGCTGATCTGAGGCCCACTATAAGAGCAAGGGTCAGCACAACTCACATATTTCCTAAAATTTATACAGCTCCAGTGTACTTTGTGGGTGGAAAAATAAGTGCCAGCATGAATAAAATATTAGAATTGTTTCTTTATGTAATAGGATTATGGCTTGATTTTGTCTGTTTTCTAATTTGCTGTCCCCCACCTTGTTTAGTTGTTTGTACTTTCTGATTTTATTCATTAAGCCCAAACCGACATAATACAAAGAAAAAAATATTATAGGGATGAAGAAAAATGATTTAGGTAATTGCTTGTTTCCAGGAGTTAGAATGAACATTAGCTAAGAAAAGTGTTTGTTTTCAGCACAGTTTCCAACATAATTGGTCAATTACGAAAGAATTTTCTGGAGCAGGTCAGTCTACCCTATAACCCTTGGACCTGTTTTGCGGTTAATTTATCTTGGTAAGCATGTTTCGGAGGCTCTTGTAAGACATAGCAGAAGATTCAGCTAGGATCGTGTCTATCTAGATCCTCCCTCAAACACACTTTGACCAGGATCATTTCTACTTCATGATAAGGGCAAAGGAAAAGCGTTGTCTGATAAAGGCTGCATTCAAAATTGATAATGGTAAAACTTTATGATTTTGTCAACATCATTATTAATTATTATCATGTGTATATATGTACACGTGTGGAAGTGGGCACACACACCACAGCATGCACATGGAGGGGAGACAAAAAACGTTCAGAACTAAGTTCTCTCCTCTGTCATGGGTTCCTGGATATTGGGCTTAAAAAGCAATCAGTGTTAACTCTTGAAAAATTCTCTCCAGCACAAAGTTTCTAATTTCTATAAAAGAAATCCTAATTTAAAAGAAGTTCTGCATCCTAGCTGTTTCTTTAACAGAATTCTATAGGTAAACCCCTATTTGTAATGTAAAATAACAAAGTGCCTGTCCAATGGCTGGGATATCAAGATGTTTCTCCCCAGAAATTTATTCTTCCTCTTGCCAACTTAATTTCTAAACTGATACATGCAGCATAATTCAGCAATAACTGGCATATAGACCCCTACTAAAAGGCAATCAAGAATAGGCCTACCCATTAAGCTAATATCTCACTAGATGAATGTTGCAGACTTCTATTGGTAGCCTACATGTAGACCCTCTGAAAGTGTATGTTCTGTAACCACCCGGTATTTTCCTATAAAGAAGTAAAGGATCCCTTTCTTCTGGGTCGCTCTCACTCCCATCTAGGCACATGGTATAGGACCAGGAATAGGGCTGCATTCAGTTTCTATCCACCCCACAAGCCCAATAACTGGGCATGGTGTTCAACCTGAAATAACTCTTCAGGCAAATGGTGACTTGTGAGAGTTTAAAACCCTGCCTTAGTCAAAGGAGGAAATTCTGTCACTGGAATTTGTATTAACTTCACGAATCCCCAGCCAGATTTATAGAAGACTTAGTAGACCAAAGTTTCCTAGACATATTAAACTTTAAAAAAAAGTATTGGGGAATTGACATAAGGTTATTAAACTTCAGTTGAAAAACAATATAAGACTTAAACTATATAAATTACTAAGCACAGTAAATCCAAATGAAAATATGGTTTTTCTCTTCAGAAAATAAAAAGTATGTATACACTCACATGTTAACTTTGGTAAAGCTGAATTGGAACACTGGGACAAAGGTGACCTGACCAAGCTGTCTGTGTAGCCTTCACAGACTGTGCCACCCCGCTCTCTCTACAGGTCTACTGACTCAGTGTGGCCTTCATAGGCCCCTCTCTTGCTTGCTCTACAGGTAGACTCACTCAGTGTAGCCTTTGCAGGCCCCCCTCTGGCTCTTTCTTCATGTATACTGGATTGGTATAGTGATTCCTGTCCACCTTGATGCTTCTTCTGATCTCCTTAACCAGGTTGAAGTCTGCTGTTTCTCCGGTACTTGACTAGAGAGTCAGGGAAACTTGCAGAATTGTTACTATTACCATAAATGATATGAAAAGTTTGACAAATTGGTCATATGTTAGAAGGCTTAGGACTTCTGTCTGGTACTGTGAACTTTATGAGAAGGGCATTCTTACCTACATTGTTTTGCCTCAAGTCACTTGATACAGGACAGAGTTACCTAGTGTGTATCTGCTGAATAAATTTAACCAACATTCCCAATACAATGTTTGCTGTGCGTTTTCAACCGAGAATGTATATTCTTCTTTTCTGCCTTGGTCCTGTTTCCACACCCTGAGGTGCATCACGGACACTGTGTTGACTTCCTTACCTTGTTTACTCTTTCATCTTTTTTGTCTTGCTTATTTTTTTATCCTTTATTAGAAGCAGTTTAAACTTACTTTAAATCTTTTTTCCCAAAAGATGTCGTGTGTAAATAAATAAATAAGAGCCTAATAATGTAATAACTCACCTGTTCCGGAAATAAAATGCTGACATTTTAAATGTTCCCTATTGTAAAGGTTAGATGATTAAATATACTCCTTTTCTGCTGCCTCAGATTATTCAAATAAACATCATCCCCTCACAAATCACACAAACAGATCAAGCTCCTGAACATTGGTAGCTCTGAGGAACAGGTAGACATTTGAAATCAAGAGAAAGGAAAACACAGGTATAGCATTCCAGTTTAAAAACAAACAACCTTAGGAAAGCCACCAAATCTATTTATGCATATTGCCTGCCCTTTCAAAATACCAAGAAATCCAGCTGCCAGCCAAGTTATTACTGACAAACGTTGGCAAAGCACAAGACTGTTGTTTCCTGAACCTATGTAGATTTGCGGTTAGCATTCTCAAAGCATCAGACTGACTCTCTCAAGCTTTGTAAATAACACTTAAAACTAAACCAAATCTCAATTAAGCCTCAAATTTCACGTTATTTTCTATCAAAGAAGACTTAATCCAAAACACAAGGAGACTGATAATCTCTATTTGCCTTAATTCCTCCTCTAAGACATATAACCTGTAGGATCTGATTATTTCTTTGTTATCTAGAGGAAATTGCAAAGGGGAAAATTCCCACCAAAAAAATAAATCATCTGAATTTTGTCTAATAGCTCACCTATCCAAACATGCCGGAATTCTACAAGCAGATATAAAACCTTTCAGAATCCTAGCCAGCACCACTCTCTCACATGCAAGCTAAATGAAATAAAGTTAAAAGACTTGCCGAAGGCTAAACAGAAAGGAAGCCACAGTCCAGCCTGAGCTCCCTCCTCTGCACCTACAGAAGAGAGGACCAGCTGAAGGATCCAGTGGCAAAGGAGAGGTTAATAGCTCCAAGAGAAATTAATATTGGTCCCCAGGCACATGCTTAAGCATTCTGTGTAGCAGGGGATCATCTCTGTTATCATCTTTGAGTATTTTCCAGTTGCCAATGTCCTTGTCTCCAAAGATACAGAGCACACCCAATCAGTATTCATATCACTTTTATGAAACAGCCAGTACTCAGTTCTGAGCTGGAGGCTCTTCTGAGGCCAGGGAACACACCCCTGGCATACACTTGATGAGCTACCTTGAATTTAATCTGGTTCCAAAGGGCAAGCGCTTCTGAGCAAATGGCTTAATATGAGCACAAAAGCACTATTTTCAACCCATCTGGAAAAATAAAGGCACTTGCTTTTCTGAAGAGCCTAAAAGAAGCCTTGGCACAGAGCCTAGTATCTAGCTTGGTAGGCACAACTTTTGTATTCAGATGAGTTGAAGAAAAATAATCTCAACTTTGAGTGTCAGTCTTATTAGATATTGAGGATACCTTGTCAGTCTTATGAGGTAGTGAGGACACCTTGTCAGTCTTATTTAGATAGTGGGGATACTTGAATATTGTTGTCAGGTCAGGAGCAGGGGCTGTAGGGCCAGAGCAAACTTAAACTTTCAGCTTCAAAATTTACTAAATGACTGACCATAATCTATAAACTGTTATATATGTAGTGATCAGCAGATTTAGAGGGCTGACGGTGACCAGTGGTAGTTTTAAGCCTTCAGATTCTTACTCTGTTCATCTGCTGCCATGTGTCTCCTACAATTATGGACTCAGCCTCTGGAATTACAAGCCAAAATACAATCTCTCTTCTATAAGTTCCTTTTGGTCATGGTGTTTTATCTAGGCAGCAGAAAATAAAACACCCTAAAGCGCAATGTAGAGCAATATCAGAAACAGGAGACTGCAGACTTACTCTTTGACAACATGTTCTACTAGTCTACCAGGAATAAATTCACTCATTCTAGATTTAACCAGGAAAGCCAGCCTTGAACTATACTTTCAAAGATGACATGAGCCAATCACCTTCAATTGCAGATCATATCCGATAGTCCCAGCAGCTTTCAATACCCCTGCACTGAGTGGTGTGGGGAATGGCCAAACTTCTAGGGCATCGATGTATAGAATGGCAAGAAAGGATGCCTCAGAACGTGGGATTGAGGACTCTTTTGATTCTTAGAGGACAGCATAAGACCAAGGATGTGTTTTACTCCAAGTAACAAAAGTCAATTCAAGGAAACACAGAATTCAGCTGATGGCTACTTCTGGTCTCTTTCACTTCTTTTCTTTTTTAAGACCTTTCTCTGAATTGGATATTTTAAAGTCACAATTGCTAGTATGAAGTGCACTGCCAACTTCTCAGTATTATACACACAAAGATAAAACCCAACCTGTGCTGACCCAGAGAACTCTACTGGAGCCAAGATGCCCACTGCCCCGAGGTATATCTAGACGTAGGCTAGAAAAAAAGGCACTCAGGAGAGTGAGCCCTGTTAAACAGCCACACGCTCTCAGAAATAATTGAGGTATGCAAATAAAGAAGTTCATGGGCATTTGAAGAAAATCTATCATAACCAGGCAAAGAGCTATGACGACAAGTGAATCCTTAAGCACCCCGACTCAACTCAACAAAAAATAAGATCAGTGTTAAAGATTGCAGAGCTTAAATTTTATGTGTGGTTAGACTTGATTCTGCATTAATTCAGTTGTTTTTTTCTAACCGTTCTGTGGTTATTCTTCACTCTACACATGAGGGCATCCTACACTCAGATGCTTTGAACACAGTGCCCCTCACATGTATGTATGTATACTCAATAGCCAATTCTTGTGTATAAGTTTAATCTAACTACTCATTTCTTCCTTCAGCTACACTGTACTAACCAGTTCTGGGAAAGACTTCAGCCAACTGACTACAGCCTTGGGCACTTGGCCCAAGGGCAAGCCTTGACCTACAGTGTTCAGAAGAAAGGGCAGGAAGAATCACAGTAATTGTCTTATCATTCTCCCCAACACATCACCTGTATCCCAGAACCACGGAGAAGGGTATGTTCATGAAAATTCTGGGAGGTAGGAATGATAGATGACTTCCCATTCCTCTTCTTGGTAAATGGCTTTCAAATACACTACCTTAAAAAAAATTCTTCTGAGTTTCACACAGTTATTGGTGGTGACTTTACAAATGGCACCACTCTGTTTAACTGCTTCTGCTATTCCTGGCTTTACTCCCACTAAATTGCACAGTCCTATTTGCATCTCCACAAGACTACACATGCTAGCCTTTTTCCAAAAAAGGAGACATATGATTCAACTCTGAGAATTCCTAGCCTCATGTAATTATCTTAGAGTTTGGATTTCTAGTCTTGCATCAGACTTCACTTGTAATTGCTGCTCATCTTTCTACCATAAAATCTAGCCTCTCTGCACTTTCTTCATTTTGGTAAGCATATTTTCTTTCTCATCCTTGTGACCCAGCACTTAGAGAATCCAAAAGAGACTCATAGTTTCTGCCTAATTGGTCGGTGTTTCAGAGCATCATGGTGTTAGGAATGCATGACAAGTGAGCCTTACCATGAAGGGAAGGGACAGAAAGAAGGGAAGGCAAGGCTACTTGAAGAAGTCTGGGCAAGGTTTGGATCCGCAGGCCCTACTCCCCCATCCTATTGACTCTGCCTCCTACCTTTCACACCTTCCCATCCTGTCACTGTGGGATGAATCCATCAATGGATA
This sequence comes from Sigmodon hispidus, assembly GCA_004025045.1. Classification (NCBI taxonomy): domain Eukaryota; kingdom Metazoa; phylum Chordata; class Mammalia; order Rodentia; family Cricetidae; genus Sigmodon; species Sigmodon hispidus. The sequence goes on along the minus strand of PVIH01003355.1, from coordinate 128,577 downwards.
AATCCATTCACTGTGTGATCTGACCATCTGGGACAGTCTCATAGAGATCCCCAGAGGTACACTTCACTAATAAATCCCATAGGCATTTTCTATACTATGAATCAATGTTAAACAATATGCTAAATCTCTTTTTCTCTTCAATTTTAAAACTTCAAACTTTCCACCAACTGTTCATTCCTTTGGATGGTCAGCTGTTGTTGCTTTCTCTGTCAAATTACTCTAGGAACTGTTGAGAAGTGATAATCCTAAACTCCATGTATTCATCTCATCAGATTGTAAACTTGGGTTTCCTAGTGGCTGAGGCAGAGATGGGGCCACTGAAAAGAATAAACTTTCAAGAGTGAAGAATGAACTTTCAACATCAAATCGGAAAGAAATAAGGAAGAAAGTTTAGAAGCCCAGTAGGCTAGGCTTAGCTAAAATCTAGTCTTTAACTACTAGTCCAGTAAGCATTCAGAACTGGATTGTACCATGGTATTGCTTCTTCCAGCAGTATGAGGAAGGATGTTTGCATCTCTAAATATATTAGCTGTTGGCTAAGGGTAACCCCTGGTCAGATGGTACAGCTTCCCAGGCGGCTCAGAGCAAGAGCAGGCATATTGTGAGCCATTAGCAATAAACATACTCAGAGTTTGGGTACCCCAGGCAGATTTGGTAGGACATAGCAGGGATGTCTACACATACTGACACCTACCTGTGGGATGACATAGCAATAAATAACAGGGTCAGGCCAGGGAGCAGCAACATTCATAGGTGTGCTTTGTTTTATTCTACTTACGTTTTCCTTAAAGGAGTGAATAAAATTATCCAGCCATTATCACTACTGCAAAACTGCCTACCGGCCTAGAAGAGCAATCAGAGAAGCTGATAGAAGCAGCAAGGGCCTTCTTTGGGCTGTAAAAGCACTGGGGTGGTACAGAAGAAAGGCAGCCTCTGCCAGGACACCTCATCAAGTAAAAATGGGGAGATAGTCTGGCTTCTTCACACCCCTCTGGACTTTCGATTTTCTGTGTTCCTCCCATTGGTTGAATCTATTAAGATGTCACAGAGAAAAATGTGGCTCCTAGTAATTGACAAAAGAGTAGGGAGGGCGGAAGGATCAAGTGTCAATAGATGGTACTAATACCTCTACTCTGTTACTTGTGTATACTTTTGCTCACACTGAGCAAGTTGTATCTTCATCCAGAAACTCAGTGACATCCATTTCTTTTCTGCTGTTCTATAGGATTAACCAGTTTGGGGACATATATATCTCTTTAGACTAAAATAGAAGTAATCACATTTATGTCACATCCCACTTATTGCAATCAAATTATACATACCATGTGTTGATTCTCTGGCTCAGATCCTAGCTCCCAAACTGTGTAAAGACCAATCTTAAAAACTACACTCCTGCTGATGATGCCCATTCCCAGCCCCAAATTAGAACAAGCAAAGAAATAAAGAGATTTTTGAAAGTGGTACCAGGGATGGTGGAGATCTGTGAAGGATATGATGGGGCTACTGTTCATGGTGACATCAGCCAGATGACCTAGCCAACAGTCTATAGAATCAGACCAGAAAACAGCAAGGATGCCTCATTCTTTTCCTAATTTTGGCACAGGCTGACTTCCCAGGGCACTTCCTTCACTTGAATTTCTATTGTCTTCCTCATCTAGGTATGTTATACATGATGTCTGATGTTATTTGACATTTCCACAATCCAAGTCATTGCTTTCAATGTTTCACCAGGCACTGAACAGCATAACTGATCATTGGCCACAGTTCTGTTTAGCTGACACATTTACATATGTCTTTAATTACTACTTTTCACACTAGAACAATATTTGGATTACCCAAGAGACAGTTGAGACAGAGACCACCCCAAGAGACTTAACTAAGTCATCAGAGGCTTATTAGGAAAGAGAAAAGTAAGCCTTCCAGGTGTTGCTCCCAACTACTTGTGAATTACACAGCTCCGGGGGTGGGGGTGGGGGGAGGGGAGAGGCAACAATGACTTTGCTATAAGTGGAATAATTTGTCAAATCTACAAGTGCCATAAGAAGATATTGCCCCATTTCTACTTGGTAAAGAAAAGCCATTGAATTCTGTCAGCATTCTTGACTCTGTATTGCTTTAAAATAACTTGAAAAGTCTGTAAGTTATAACCTTTTACCAAACTTCAAGTGCATTTTGGTGACAAGTAAAAGCTGATGCAATAAATAGTATTTTTACATAGGTATGTTAGCACACAGTTACTATAACTTTATTTGTGCTGGCAGTGATGACTGAATACTCCTGTTAAATGTTGCATTTAAAAGTTTCAGTTCTCAGGGAATTTATATACTTGAGAAAAATGACATAGAGTGAAATGTAATATGGAGTGCTCACATCTTCCCTAAACCCTCATTCTAAATGGCCTCTCAAGCTGTCAAATCAATCTTGAGATGCACCATAAGGGCATCCAGCTCTATATTTGCTGAGATGAGAAATCAAATCCACAATCATAACAAACAAGCAAATTCATCCTCACTGCCAATATATATGTAGGATACAGTTCATTTTCAGTGATTAACAACTTTTGAGAATCAGAATTCAGATCATTATACTGTAAAAATTTCCCTTGAAAATCCAAATGAATTACTCTGACTTGCCAAGAATGTTTTAAAAATCAACAATTAAGCCAGCTGATTTTTCTAGGAAGAACAATATATCATTAATGTCAACAGAATATGATTGACAAAATGATACAAGCATGTTAACAGAATCATTTGATGAATTTTGCATTTTAAGGTATTTTATCCCTGAAGGCAATTTATAAACTGTGTAACTGCTTCTTCTCAGTGTAAAAATTTTTTCTTATAAATAGCAAAACCAGGGATAAAATATTTCTTTTTAGCTTAGCTAGACTTTTTCTAGGAAAATATTCTTTCTCTGGCTGAGGTGGATGCACTTATTGTGGGAAGCCACATTTGGTGAGCTACTTAGAAGAGAAAGCAAGACCATGCTAAGTTTTTGAGAATTGGAAACAATGATCAAAGGGTACAGGCCTCAATGTCAAGAGTCCCTAATGGCCAAGGCTAAAAATTTTAATCAGCAAAATGAGTGATAATATTGGATTATACTGACACAAATACATGGTAAAGTGAATTGCTTCTTTTACCAAATAATTCCAGAGATATATCTGCACATAGATTCCTTATGGCAAGTGAAGTTCAATGCCTCTCTTCTTGAATGTAGACTGGACATGGGCCCTCCTAAAGACTGCAGTACCAAAGGGAGAAAATCATCATTTGAAGTGGGAAAGCCTGTCAACCTACTTTGCACAAGCAAGTATGTTAACACTAGCCATGACAAGTCATAAAGCAATCATGCACTATGTTATAGATGATGCTAATGGTACCATATCTGTACTACATACTACACAATGGTAAATATACCATGTCTATGAGTATTCTGCTGCAAACACACAGCCTCATTCTATAACTATAAGTCAAAGTTACAATTCCCTAACCCCAAAACTGTCAAGGTCACAGAAAACAAAGCATGCCTAAGAACTTAAAGGTTAGGGAAGACTAAAGAAACAGATCTGCTAAACCTATTGAGGTACTGATGAAATTCAAAGAAAACTGATATCAAAGGTAATGGCATTGCCCCAGTATTAATTTCTTATTTTTTCGAATGCAACATGAATATTAGATGTTAGTATAGGGCAACCTTGGGAAAAGTAAATAAACTTTTACTGTGTTCTTGTACTTTTACTTATGTTCAAGTTCAAAACTGTTTTAGATCTCAGAATTAAAACTTTTAAAATAAATAAAATAGAATTACAACATGTGGTGGTAGATGCAGAAAGCATCTAACATGTGGTGGTTTACCTGTCATTTATTCTTCAGCCTTTTCATGGCTGTCCAAAATAACCAAGTTGTGTTTCCCTTTGGAAGAGGTCAAAGAAGGTTTAGTATTAGAAAGATCTATAAATGTGATTTACCACCTTGGATAAAAATCTCATGAGCCTCTTTAGATTGTTTTGTCTTAACTGTTTTATTAACTTTCCTGTAATTGTGAGACACTTAGTAATTTATACTGAGTGCCAGGCCAGTTTCTCTAACATCCCTTCAAAGCTAAGCCAGCTAGCCACACACCTGCTGAGCCTGGCTCTTCCCCATATTTCTGGAATAAAATGAATCACTTTACTACAGGGTCTAGGATGGCTGTGGCATCTTGCACTGTCATCAAAGGGACTAGATGATGAAGTCTGGATATACAGGAAGGTTTACTTCTGCATGCTAAATCTATGTGAATGTGTGTATATGGGTGCATGTAAACACATTAGTTGGTGTGAATTTGGGCATGCCTGTGGCAATCAAGGGAGAACATTAGGTGTCTCTCCTCACTGTTCAGGTAGGGCCTCTCTGCTGTTTTTGTAGTTTGTATTCCAAGCTAACAGCTTTCAGGCATTCTTCTCTTTTTGCTTCTGGTCTCCCACTAGACTACCAGAATCATTGATGCTAGAACTGTCTCTGGCTTTCTTTTACATGGGTTCTTGGGGTCCAAGAACAAGATCTCATGCTGATATAGCAAGTACTTTTACTCACTGAACCGTCTCCCCAGCAGGTGTGTGGTAAATCTTTATGGAAAGGAAACAATAGATCTGGCAGATGCATGCCGTCTCTGTCCGTCATCCCTCATTCTCACTGTCTACTGTGAGACACGGCTCTCTGCTCTGGCTATAGAAATGTTCATCATGCTGAGCAAGTGTAACTGTCTCTCACAAAAGTTCCCAAATCTCCTTTTCCCAGGAAGCAGCCAGTATGGAAAACCATCTCTCCCAGAGCCACTCCACCCTGCCTCACTCACTCTCCTTGCTGCATTGGGTTGTTACTGTCTACATGAAAGATCAATATTTTAATCCTTGCCTCAGGTTCATTTTTGAGAGAACACAGGCTTATAATCAAACAGCTTGGAAGTGAAAATGAACCATCCAAATATGTGCAGAAAAACTGTTTGCAAAAAAACAACTTCATCCCATTCTATAAGTGAAATACATTTTAATATGACAAAGGTTAAATCTTCAAAGACTTCAAAAAAATCCTGTGTAGGGAATGAGTAGAAATGCTATATATATATGTCACGGGCATAGAACCAAACATTGTAGTTGGACAGCAAATACAGCAACCCATCTGGTTAATCAAGAGCAAATGACTGGGCCAAATATTCTCTGGTGGTATAGTCCTTGTCTAACATAGGGAGGATGTATGTTCTGCCTCAAGTATCTGGTGGGGACTGGAGGAGCAGAGTGAGGCATAATGCACATAAAAGTCAGGCACAGATGCACACAAATAAACATAAAGAAAATTTTAAGATGGAACAAAATAAAAAACCAACAAATCTGTGGGCAGGGTGAAGGGAAAGTAACATGAATGATGTTTCACATCCATAGGCAGAGACAGGGAAAATCAGACTCTATCACTATAGGCTAAAATAGTAATTTACCACAGTCAAAGCCCTGGAAAGTAGCAGGGAGGGCTCTGGGAGATTTAATTGATGCCCAGACTCAATAGACTTGCAATTTGATGACTAGTCTTGAGAGTCTTTCCTAATATATGATAGTAGGTTGACTTGGATCCTGCAATATTTAAGACAATATCTGAAGACAGGAATATTGTGAATGGGAAGAAGATAAAGAGTGAGAAAAGATTGTCCTGGGTTGGGCTGTGCTCTGCATCCCAAAGAGAGTCAGCAAAGGACCCACAGATGCACAGTAAGAAGGGCCATTGAGAGGGTTGGTGCTAGAATCACACTGCCACAATCAAGAAAACTTAGGACACATAAAACTAGGAAGTGGCGAGCAAGAATTCTCTTTTGAAGTGTGTGGGCCCCTGGACCACAGATTTCAGACATTAGGACTTCAGAATGTTCTTATTATTTTAAGCCATCACATTTGTGGGGGCTCTAGGAACCTCATCCTGTACCTACATTTGGAGAGAAACATTTGTGTTTTGTTTTGTTTTTTTCTAAAGAATGGGGTAGCATAAAACAAGAGGGAGCAGAAACCATGAAGCTGTCTCTATAGTTCAAGTAGAGCCTATTCTACTATACCTAAAACTGTGGAAAATCAGTCAAAGCCCCTAAAATTCACCTCAGACACACAAAACCCAACCAAATGGTTTAAACACATGAATGTGATTGTTAGTCCATACAATAAAATTCAGTTATGTTATCCAACAAAAACTACAGACTGCTTAATGTCCACCCATGGCAAATAATTCAGGCTAAGAAAATGTGACTATAATGTGATAGCTAGTGCTCAGAGAGTACTGTGATGTAAGGTTATGGCAGTTAACAGCTAGCTTTATGAGTTATAAGGTCTCAAATGAGTGCCAAAGCCACTAAGCATGAGTCTACCACATGTATACTCTATGCAACCAATTTGACTATTCTGAGCAATGTAAACATCACATTAAATATGGAACAAATAACCATATCCTATAAAAGGACTAGACATTACGGATAGCATAACTGGAAATTAACAGGCAGAATATGTATACAGAACCATGCAAGGACTAAATAAAAGCCTAACAATGTAGTAAAATGGAAGAGGATTGAACTGCATAGGAAATAATAATTTCAATGGTAACCATTATGAATACATAACTTATAATGCACAGACAACATCCTTTTGGAAGTCATTCTAGAAATAGAGGAAGTATAGAGCTAGTCTGATAAATTCAAATGACTGGGATCAGTGAAGTTAACCCTGAGGACACAAATGGTACAGCCTGAAGTAAAAAAGCTGCCAGATGGAGTAGCTGATACAATAATAAAATAGAACTATTTCCTGAAGTGAAAACAAAATCAATTTTTTCCCCAAATCAGTCCCTCTTCCAGTAAAGTCAATCCAGCATAGTCATGGCAAAGACAATCATAAAACATTTAATATCAAATAAAGAAGGAAGGAAGACATTTCACTGGGAGAAAGAAAGAGAAACAACCTTTGGTTTCTAGAAAGAAGAGGATGGGATTTGCTGATTCTTTGACTATTGTTCCATAGTCTTTTCATGTAGGGAACAAGGACCACACAGAAAAAGTAGGATCAAAAAGTAACTATTTATGAAGAGAATTCATTACTTCCTCTGCCGTTATTGACCCAGGTGTACAATATCTTTAGTGAGGCATTATAGAAGAAGAAGTTTCCAGTGCCTGATCCCCAATCTGGAAAGTTGCTTCCTGGAACCAGGGTCAATCTATAGAGTTGGATCCCAGATTCTCCTTAGCAGACCGGAATAGGGTTTGATTGTGAGGGACTCCGCCAGCCACACCTAAAGAGGGCACATTGCACGGCCAGTCCCGCCTCCAGGGCAAACTACACCATCAGAGACGGACTGAGGAGTAGATGGCAGGAAATAATTAAACTTAGAGGTGAAATCAATACAATTGAAAAACAAAAAGAACAATACAAAGAATCAATGAATCAAAGTGTTGGTCCTTGGAGAAAGTCAACAAGATAGATAAGCCCTTATGCAAACTAATCAAAAAGTAGAGAGAGAGTATCCAAATCAACAAAATCAGAAATGAAAAGGGGGATATAACACCAGACCCCCAAGAAATCCAGATAATTATAAGATCATACTATGAAATCTATATTCCACAAAAATGGAAAACCTAGAAGAAATGTACAGCTTTTTGGACACATACCATTTACCAAAATTAAATGAAGAACAGATTAATTACCTAAACAGACCTATAACCCTTAAGGAAATTGAAGCTGTCATTAAAAGCCTCCCCCACAAAAAAGCCCAGGTCCAGATGGTTTCAGTGCAGAATTCTACCAGACATTCAAAGAAGAATTACTACCATTACTCCTCAAACTTATTCACACAGTAGAAACTGAAGGAATATTGCCAAATTCTTTTTATGAGGCCACAATTACCCTAATACCCAAGCCACTCAAAGACACAACAAAGAAAGAGAATTACAGACCAATTTCCCTCATGAATATTGATGTGAAAATTCTCAACAAAATTTTGGCAAACCGTATACACCAATATATAAAAAATATCATCCACTATGAGCAAGTAGGCTTCATCCCAGAAATGCAGGGATGGTTCAACATATGAAAAACTGTAAATATCATCCATCATATAAACAATCTAAAGAAAGAAAACAACATGATCATATCCTTAGATGCTGAAAAAGCCTTTGACAAAATCCAACACTCCTTTATAATAAAAGCTCTGGAGGGATCAGGAATACAGAAAATATCTCAATGTAATAAAGGCGATTTACAAGAAGCTGACAGCCACCATCAAACTTAATGGAGAAAAACTCAAAGCAATCCCACTAAAATTAGAAACTAGACAAGGATGTCCTCTCTCCCCTTATCTATTCAATATAGTTCTTGAAGTTTTAGCTAAAGCAATAAGAGAATGAAAGGAGATTAAGGGGATACAAATTGAAAAAGTAAAAGTAAAAGTATCTCTATTTGCAGATGATATGATTGTATACATAAGTGACCCACAAAATTCTACCACGGAACTTCCACAGCTGATAAACACCATCAGCAATGTAGCAGGATACAAGATTAACTCAAAGAAATCAATAGCCCTTCTATACACTAAAGATAAAAGGGCTGAAATTGAAATAAGGGAAACATCACCCTTCATAATAGCTGCCAATAGCATTAAATACCTTGGAGTAACTATAACCAAAGAAGTAACAGATCAATTGGACAAAAATTTTAAACCACTGAAGAAAGAAATTGAAGAGGATATCAGAAAATGGAAAGCTCTCCCGTGTTCCTGGATAGGTAGGATCAACATAGTAAAAATGGCAATTCTACCAAAAGCAATCTACAGATTCAATGCACTGCCCATCAAAATCCCAACACAATATTTTTTGGACCTTGAAAGAACAATACTCAACTTCATTTGGAACAACAGGAAAGCCAGGATTGCCAAAACAATTTTGTTCAACAAAAGAACCTCAAGAGGCATCACCATCCCCTACTTCAAGTTATACTCTAGATGTAAGGTAATAAAAACAGAGTGATACTGACATAAAAACAGACTTGTGGATCAATGGAATAGAATTAAGGATCCAGGCATTAACCTAAAAACCTATGAACACCTGATCTATGACAAAGAGGCCCAAAATATTCAATGGAAAAAGACAGTATCTTTAACAAATGATGTTGGCATAGCTGGTTGGTAGTGTGTAGAAAAATGCAAATAAATCCAAGCCTGTCACCCTGCACAAAACTCAAATCCAAGTGGATCAAAGACCTCAACTTAACCCCAACCACTTTGAACTTGATAGAAAAGAAAGTGGGAAATACACTTCTACAAATTGGCACAGGCCACCACTTCCTAAATATAACACCAGTGGCACAGGCACTAAGACCAACTATCAATAAGTGGGATCTCCTGAAGCTGGGAAGCTTCTGCAAAGCCAAGGACACTGTCAATAGGACAAAACGCCAGCCTACAGAATGGGAAAAGATTTTCACCAACCCTACAAGTGA